>VNJO01009677.1:0-12389 GCA_008042535.1 Drosophila tani | reverse complement strand
TTGGCTAAATCGACTCGGCTGGTGATGCTGATCAAGAATATATATACTTTATGGGGTCGGAGATGCCTCCCTCTGCCTGTTACATACAATACCGGTTGACACTAACTCATAATACCCTTGTACCCTATGGGTACCGGGTATAATAAAGGCCGGCATCCTAAATCAAAAACGAATCACTTACAAATTATTCAAATCAATAGGTCTAAACATATGACCTAGGCGATCTATGCTTAAAAAAGGCTTTACACATTTATTAGTATAGATTTTGCATTTATTTTCTTAATCTGTAACAAGTAACTATATAAACAATTTATTGTAATACCTAATACCTAACACAATTTGTAAGTACCTAAATCATAATTTTAATTTTTGACTTTTTATTTTAGATCAAATATCATTGAAAACTAGCCAGGTAAATGATCTCACAGAAAAGTTGCATGAAAAACAGCGCGAAGTTCATAGTTTTAAAAAACAATTGGAGTCTGTACATTCTGAAAAAATGATGTTGCAACGTAATTTAGAGAATACAACCCAGGAGAGGGATAATTTTCGGATTTTACAAGCCGTAAGTTTTTAACCTAAAATTAACCTTACCAAATTTCCTGACAAATTCTTATATTTTCTTAGAAATCTGGCTATCAAATTCAACAACTTACAACAGAAATTAGTTCTAATGAGGTAAAAATAAATTCATTAAATTTAAAAATTGAACATCTTAATAATTACATAAAAGAGCTTCAATCTGAACTTAAAAATAAGGAAAACTTGGTTGCTGGACTCCGTAAAGATATGCGTGAAATGAAGTCTAAAAATGAAATGTTAGCTAAGGCTATTTCAAATGATGAGCTCAAGTTTATGAAAATGCGTCATGAGCTGGAGGAAATGAGAAAAGAACGAAATTTGGTTGGATTGCAAATAGTCCGCCGAAATGATGAAATTGTTGTAATTAAAGAAAAACTACAAATTGCTCAAAATGCACTCGATAACGGAACAACACAATACAATCAGCGCGTGGAAGATATACGATTATTAAAGAAAGAGATTTCTAACCTTCATACAGAAAGTGAATGCCTAAAACACGCTATTAAAAGTACTGCTGATATGAGAAAGGAAATTGTGCGCTTACAACGAGCTCTTAATCAAGAACGTATTCGAATACGTGCTCTTACCGAAGATGCAAAAACACCAACAGGAGTGCATCGATGGCGTATATTGAAAGGGGAAGATCCCAAAAAGTTCGAATTGCTTGAAAAATTGCAAATTCTACAAAAGTAAGATATAACACTATAAAGCTGTTTTTTTTTCTTTAATGAATCTTTCATTAATAGGCGCGCATTAAAGCAGTCAATAGAAAATTCCAATATAAAAAATAAATTGGCAGAAGCACAAAAGAATAATGAGACTCTAAAGCGTACGCTTTCACATATGCCTACATGGGAGATAAAACACCGATTAGTTGTTCAACAGGTAATAAACGAATGTTCGAATGTTAAACACCCATATTATTATTGTCATTATCATAATTATATTCGGCAAACTATGAACTTCAATAATTTAAATAATACTTTAATAGCGTTTAAACTTTTGGACTGTTTGTTTTTGAAGTGTAAAAATTTAATTTAATGGCTTGACCAGGCCGCGCAAAGATTACGTGAGTGCTTAATTTATGTTTGGTTTTGTGGCTCCGTCACCGTTGCGCGACCTGGCTACGTCATAAGTCTTCAATTTTGATGACGGTTGGACGTGCTAAAAGAATTTTCACTTCAATTAAGTCTTTGTTTTAGCAGCATACATCGCTTGTCTTAGGTGCAGCTCGTACCATGGCGACCACTTATGGTATTTTTTGTACTTTAAAAACAGCTCTTGCCGTCCATAAACGCACTATTTTAATAAGCATTTTATTTTGTTTTATCAGTAGCACTGCGCCGAATTAAACAAAAAAATATTTTGAACATAATGTCTCGAAATTTAAAGAAATGCGCTTGAAAACAAAGAAACTGTCATTTTTTTTTCCATTAGTTTCCCGATTAAGTAGTCCGATTTCGGCCGTTCCGTCATACATATATATTTGTACAGTTCTGTCCCCTTGTATTAGGTTAACAAAAGGTCATTGTAAGGAGGTTCCCAGGCAAAGCCTGGTTGAATCTAGAAAATCTGTGAAGTAACGATGGTTGCACTTTGGCCACTTTTACCTCTAAAGCGGCATCGCTTACGCCAACTTGCTTAAAATCCGTCGATGGCCAGAAGCTTTGATTAGGTGCAAGCCACTCGGGGCCTCGCTACCACAAGTCGAAGTCCTTTAGCTCGATGGGTATGGGATCTCTTGTAGCGCATTCCGCTGGATTCTCGTTAGTGCCTACGTGTCTCCCCTGACCTGCCGAAGAATGATCCAACACAAAAGCGACTCTATTTGCGACAAGGTTTTCCATCTATTGACGTCCCCATACAGCACAATTGTAGCATCCGTCTAATAGAAAGTCTGGATAGGAAGGAAAGTTAGACATTTGGCCATATTTACCCACCTTACCAATTTGATGGCTAATACCGCTCCACTTAGCTTTGTTCGAGGTATGGTTAAGGGCTTTGATTATGTAACACAGGCCGAACGCTTTGCAGATTAATGGATCAAGTTATTCCACCTAGCCTGAGATCCAGGGTATTCGCCTACTTAGACGATCTATTGCTTCTCTCTGATGTCTTTGAATGGCATATGCAACTGCTCAACGAAGTAGCAGGATACTTTTGCAAAGCAAACTTGATGATCAACATAGCAAAGTCCAAGCTTTGTATGAAAGAAATAAAGTATTTGGTAATCATTATTGAGATTCATTATTGGAGATGGATATCTGAAAGCTGACCCAGATAAATTATCCGCGATCAAAGATTTTCCGAATCCAACAACGCCAAATCAACTGAGAAAATTTTTAGGTCTCGCCGGATGGTATAGGCGGTTTATTGAGAACTTCGCTTCTATCGTCCGAGCGCTGACCGATTTATTAAAGAAAAGCAGCCATTTCATTGGAACCCAGACGCAGAGCAGGCGTTCAATCAACTGAAAGATCGTCTCACAACGTCGCCCGTTCTGCGTACACCTAATTTTTCATAACCGTTTACCCTTCCTTGCGAGTTTGTCCTCCGAAGAATTTAAATCGCTGGAGTATTTAGATTTGATTAAGAGAGTACAAGAGAGCCAATCGAGATGGCCGACTTTACTCGTATCCAATGGTATTGTGTATAAACTAGTTGAAGGTGCAGATAGTATCAATGCGTGGAAACTCTAGGTTTCATCGAAACTTCGGATTCCATCGAAACTTCGGGTTCATCGAACACATTATCCACCCGACCCCCCTCATCTAGGGATGGGACGAATGACTCAGAAGCTCAAGCAATGCTTAATTTGGCCGGGGATGATCACTCAAATATGTGCGTACATAGGTAATTGTCCGGTATGTAAGTCCACTAAAGTCGCTAACTTAGTCCTAAGACCGCCTATGGACAAGCCAATGACATAAGACAGACCTTTCCAAAAATTATATATGGGCTTATAAGGACCACATCCGAGGTTTAAAGATGGCAATATCGGGTTAAAAATTATCGTTGACCATATGAACAAGATCTATTTCTTGCACCCGTTGAAAAATTGCACTTCTGACAAAATTCACGATTATTTAGAGAAACACGTCTTTTATTAATTTGGTGTCCCTGAAGCAATGTTAACGGATAATGGTTCACAATTTAAATAAGGTCATTTCAAGGCTTTTCTGAATCGTTTTGATATATCGCATATCTGTACGGCGATGCGAGTGAGCCCCTCATAGGCCTCGTACATAGGCCAAGATCAAACCAACTGGGATAAGCATCTGAGCGAAATAAGCGATTCACTAAGGGCAATCTTTCATGGTAGCTCAGATTTCTTACCGTCCTTTCTTTGCGTCGGACAATATATGATGTTAGATAGGAAAGATTCAGATCTCTTGCGAAAGCTAGATAATTGACCCCGATAACGTGAAGTTCGACAATTTAGCCAACCTAAAGTCAGTGTTTTGGTTTAATATCTAGTTACGTGAAACAGAAAGCTGAGGTGAATATAGTTTACCAAGTCCGCGTAATGTACGCGATCGGCTAATGTCAGTATATACATATTAGCAGAACACCTTTAGCGATCCGTTCCCTCAGCAGTACAATAGTAGCTGCAACAGTAGATTTTGCTGCCAAGGCCGCTAGCTGGTGTGACAACACACGCCCAGTCACCTACGTGTACCTGCAAAGAGGCGGCATGACATAGAGTGGGTGGCGCAACGAACGTGGCGGATCACTGAGGAATCTCCGTGCAGCAGCTAGTGCATCAGCAGGCAAAAGAAGAAGAATAAAACCAACCCCTCTTCACTGCGAGCGCCACGCGAATTGTTTTCGTTGGAGACAGAGAGAAGGAGGCACCGCATCACCGAAATCGCCCACATTAACTTGTGATCATATTAGAGCTCAGCCCAGCATACCCGACCATATAGTTCGGCTAAGGCATGGGTAGCAGTTAACTGGATGGAGAGAATGAGCGTGCGGCGTTGCCAACCGAGATTTGGCACCTCGAGAGTGAAGAGTTACGAGTACTATTGGTGGCAAAAGGCCAAGTTATAGTTTGTATTTTGTAGTTTATAAATTCCAAATAGGTGGGTCACGAATATGTAGGCGGTAGTTGCGTCGAATAAACGTGTCGTAATGTCACATTCAAATGATTCTTTACATTTTTTCTAAAAAAAAACCAACAGCAGCTTCGATGGGCCCAACAAATGCTTCGAAAGATTTTCCGGCGTAAAAATAATGCTGTGAGCAAAACCTTAATAGGGAAGGAATAGTGTTCACATGTTATGTTCAAACCAAGTTAATTTCCGATGGAAATTCAGCTGAAGGCGGCTGAATGAATTACCCTTTATATTTAAGATATCTAATAAAGAAGTACTATAGGATAATGCAGATTGAAATATGAAAACAAAGAAACGAAATTATTGAAAATATAAAAATGCGACCTTAGCCAATAAGAATCCAAAATAGTTAGTCCATATATATGGGAATAAAAAAAGTAATGAAAATAAATAGACAAATTAAATAAAATGATCACCAATAAGAAATGAGAAAAACCTAAAATTATTAAAGTTGTAATTGTTAGTAACTATTCCTATAAGTGTGCTTTAACGCTCTACAACAAAGAGCTGAGAAGGTCAAAACGGGCTACGTGGCGCTAACACTGCGGGCAGATTTCAGCTCTCCCGGAAGCTGTCAGGCTACAAAAAGCCCTCTCAAAAGACCACTCAAACGGCATCTGTACACTGAAAAAGCCAGATGGAACACACACAAACAACCCTACGGAAACGAGTAGTCTACTTCTGACTACTCATTTTCCGGGGTGCGTGGCCGTGAAGCAACTCAACTTAGAGAGTGAGGCACCAAACTACCTCTCTGGGACTGGAGAGTGCCCACACCTGCGCGTGGCGATGGTGCTGCCGCCACTCCAACAGGACTGAGGGAAGGGAACCCCCCTATCAATCAGACCGTGTTGGAAGCATGCCCTATAGTTTGTTTCATCAAAATAGCGTACAATGGGCTATACAAAGTTTTAGTCCATACAAATCTCCAGGACCAGATACAATTTATCCATGCCTGTTGCAGCGGGGACTGCACCAACTTGCACTCCCCCTGGTCCGTCTATTCCGAGCTAGTCTCGTGATACATACCAAGCAAATGGGCTAAGGTAAAAGTTGTGTTTATTCCAAAGGTAGGGAAGAAAGATTCCCAACTGCCTAAGTCCTATAGACCGATTAGCCTTAGCTCCTTCGTACTTAAAACTATGGAGAAGATAATTGACCAGCACATCAGGGAGGTGAATCTCAAGAACCTTCCCCTACATAAGTACCAATATGCGTACCAAGCTGGTAAGTCAACTGAGACTGCCATTCACTGCCTTACAACGACCATTGAAAAGGCCATTGGCGCTCAACAAATAGCACTAGGTGCCTTTCTAGACATCTCAGGAGCTTTCGACAACACGTCATATGAGGCTATCCGTGCCTCTCTCGTACGCAAAAATGTCTCCACACCCATCATTAGGTGGATTCTGGAAATGCTCAAATCCAGAATCATAACTGTAGACCTAGGAGGAACCATGACCTCAATCACAGCCACAAGGGGATGCCCCCAAGGGGGAGTACTCTCTCCTCTCCTGTGGACTCTGGTCATTGACGAGCTACTGTATGAGCTCAACAACTTAGGATTCCCCACTCAAGGCTACGCTGATGACCTAGTCATCTGTATAGTGGGCTGGCATGATCAAACCATCTCGGATCGCATGCAGCAAGCCCTAAATATAGCCAACAGATGGTGTCAGGACAAAGGATTGTCCATAAACCCATCAAAAACTGTTCTAGTTCCATTTACCAGGAAAAGGTCTCTTTCTTTAACTAGACCATCCCTAAATGGATCCACCATTGATTTTTCGGTTGAAGCCAACTACCTAGGAGTCACACTTGACTCCAAGCTCAACTGGAATTCACACCTCGAAAAGACAATAAATAAGGCCACTCGAGAATATTTCGCTTGCAATAGGCTTTTCGGTAGAACATGGGGCCTAAGTCCCAAAATGATCTACTGGTCTTTTAACACTGTGGTAAAACCGATTCTAACCTATGCATCTCTTGCTTGGTGGACGAAAGCTACCCAGAAGACAGCTGCAGCAGCACTTACCAAAATACAAAGACTGGTCTGCATAGGCATTACTGGAGCCATCCGAACATGCCCCACTGCAGCACTTGGAGTCATAACTGGCATACCCCCTTTAACCATAACCCTGAAAAAGGAGGCCTGTCTGGGGGCACTTCGCCTTCAAAATATCACCGACATAAAAAGTGGTGATCTTACGGGCATCTACGGGTTCTCGAACCCTTAATAAACGAGCCCATTCTGTGCGTAACTGACGAACAGAAACCCAAACTTGTCTTCCACAGAAACTTCTCTGTAGTCCTGTACGCCAGACACGACTGGAACACAAAATCAATATCTCTACCCAGAGGATCACAAACGTGGTACACTGATGGGTCAAAATTGGAAAACGGAGACACCGGGGCTGGTATTTTTGGACCAAGGTTCAACAAATCCATAGCCATGGGAAAGTCTCCGACCATTTTCCAAGCAGAGATACACGCCATTGAAATCTGTGCTCGTGAGTGCCTTTGCAGGAAAATGCAAGGCGCACGGATTAACATCTTCTCTGACAGTCAGGCGACGCTCATAGCGCTGAGGTCCTTCACGATCTCCTCCAGACTTGTAGAGAACTGTTTCCAGCAGCTGAACGCCCTCGCTTCCAAGAACATCGTAACGGTGGGCTGGGTGCCAGGGCATGAAGGCCATATAGGAAACGAGGTGGCAGACTCCCTGGCAAAACGCGGGGCGATGACACCACTAATCGGCCCTGAACCGTTCTGTGGACTTTCGAAAGGACACAAAAGAGAACTGCTCAGGAATTGGGAGGAAAAGGAGATAAGACGCCACTGGACCGACAGTGCAGGGCTGAGACAAGCCAAACAATTCCTCGTCCCCCAGATGTCGCGATCTAAGCGCATCATCAACCTAAAAAAGAGCGAAATTCGTACTCTAACAGGCTACCTAACGGGTCACTGTACCCTAAGGTATCACCTTAAGAAATTAAAACTTTCAGAAATCGACACTTGCAGATTCTGTGAGTTTGAGCCAGAAACATCAGAACATGTTCTATGTGAATGCCCCTCACTAATCAGACGTCGACTTCACCAACTAGGAGGTGAACTTATCCCCCCCTACAGGATTTGGGAACAGATAGACCCCGCCAAAGTGATCTCCTTTATCAAAAGCCTAGGTGTAGAGGCTCTACCCTAATCCTACAGGCCGGCACAAAAGACCTAACATCTGGTCGTGGTGCAATAAGGCAACAATAAATAATATCGCGTAGAAGATATTAGTCCACAATCGAAACCCAAACAAAAATATAAAAAAAAATACACCCAATTGGGTACCACAAAACAAAATATTGAATTTATGGTGATATGACCCAACAGCTGTGGTATGATAGATGTGGATCCGATTATGGAAACTATCAATGAGAACTAGGTTCCTAACATAAAGATAAAGGAAAGCAAAAACCTCACACACGACACTTTTAAAAAAGAAATGCAAGTGTGAACGGCTCCTTAACAGACCGAAAACGCGTATGGTAATCGGGTTGCTACCTTGGCGGCCAATACATAAACATACGCAAAATAAACAATAAAAATATTAAAACGCTGATTTTTAAATTTTGTTTGTTTAACTTTGTTTATGTTTTTGTCTTTATATGCGGCGACAATTTTAGCTGCCGGTTCTCAATTGCCGGTCCAGCAATTTGTATGTCTGTCTATGCGCGTATGCTCGGCCAGCTGAACGGGAGTCCGCAAAGTTTGTTTGTTTTTGTTTTGCTTTTCTTTATTTTGTTATTGTGAAGTGAAACACCTGGATAGAAAATATGTACATACGTATGTATGTTGTGGATGGGATGCAATGTGTATGTAAGTGTATGTATGTGGATGATATGTGTATGTAAATATGTATTTATGTTCATAGATCGGCCATGTACATATGCGAATGCAAATTCTGTATGTATATATGTATGTTCACTGAGGAAATTGGTGTGGATGGAAGATTTTGTATGGCTTTTTATGTATGGAGAGCAGGTTTGATGTATGTATTTATGTTCACTGGATAATTTTATGATTAATATGGATGGACACACATACGGACAATATGCATAGATTTTTTTGTATGGAACAAAAAAATGGATGTAAGCCTTATTTGATATTGGCTGAGTTAGGGCACGTATAGGAGTGCATATAGCTATGTACACTCAGCGCCACAAAAAAAGCAGCACTTAACAAAATTTGGAAGTTGTGCAATCACTATGCTGGGGTTCCCCTACATTTTATTCTCTGGGCATTATTTTTTTAGGGGGGTTTCCCTTGACTATTTTCGACATAATATCGTCATTTGAAGAGCGCTGTTGCTAAAGTTGCTTTTGGTAAAATCATGCCAAAGCAAAAGCAGTTCACTCACCGCGATAAAGAAAGAAATATTTTATTGGCTGAACAAAATGTGTCAAATCGGCAAATAGGCGCTGAAACACATTTCAATGAAAGCTCAGTGCGTCGCTTTTTAAAACAATATCGTGATAGAGGTAAAGTAAAAAAAAAAAAAAAAAGGAACAGGTAAAAAAAAATGCACCACGTCACGAGAAGATAGTTTTATTATGAGAACAAGCCTGCAGGATCGTTTCAAAACTGCAGTACAGATAAGATCTGAGGTACAAGAACAGTTTTCAAAAGATATTTCGGAGCGAACGTCAGCTTAACTCTATGGGAATGCTCGCAAGATCACCTGCAAAAAAGCCACTTTTGAATCCGCGAATGAAAAAAAATCGTCTAAACTGGGCAAGACAAGGAAAATTGGACTGCTTCTGATTGGTCAAGAGTGCCATTTTCAGATGAGTCCAAATTTAATCTCATTGGATCTGAATCCTCAAGGTGCGCGGTAGACGTGGGGAACGTTATTCTGAAAATTGCTGCATAACCACAGTAAAGCATTCACCGTATGTTATGATATGGGGATGCATATCCAAATATAAAACGGAATCAATTTTAATGGTTCAGGGTATGATCAATGCAGATAAATACAAAGAAATAATTTTAAGTGAAGTTGTGCCTAACATTGAGTCCATAAGTGAAGAAGAAGAAGAACCTATTTTTCAGGATGATTTTGCCCCTTGCCATCGAGCGCGATCTGTGAGTTACTCAATGTCCGATTGTTATCAAAACAACTTAATCAGTTAAATTTAACCTTTTTCTATCTAAAGATAACAAATTTGAAGGAAGAATTGGGCATTAAGTCCGTAGATTAGTCCCAGACCTTAATCCAATCGAGAATGTTTGGGCCTATATGGGTGCCAAAATAAGAAAGCGAACGCCCAAAACTATGGAGGAGCTAAAACAAATTATTGAAAAAGTATGGATACACGATATCACGAAGGAATATTTTTGTTCCATTTACGATTCTATGCCCAATAGGGTAAAATCTGTAATTAAGGCCAAAGGCGGAATTTCTAAGTATGTATTAAGCTAAATTAAAAAAATATTTCTGTTGTTAAATTGCCTAGATTTAAAATTTTTGTTATAGTTAGTAAGGTGTTCAATTGGGAAAAAATAGTTTTTGTTGAATTTTTTTCATTATAACTTTTATGCTTTTTATACCCTTGCAGAGCCTCTCAGTTTTTGAGCTATCGAGCTGAAATTTTCAGCATAGTCTTATTTTTTTAGCACGCAGTATATATGTCGGAACGACCGAAATCGGACTACTATATCTTATAGCTGCCATAGGAAAGATGGCGAAATTAATTTTTAAAAAATTTTAACTTCTCTGTTTTTCAACGTATTTCTATAAATTTTGAGATATTGCAGTTTTGTATGCTTCTTGAATTACGGTTTTAATTTCATTGAGATCGGACCACTATATCATATAGCTTCCATAAAAGCGATCGGTCAATTTATATGAAAATGTAAAATTCTACATGTAAAATGTAAAATTTACAAAATTCGCTGTTTTTTCAACATTACTAAAATGGTTCGATTTTCAATGATCCAATTGCAGACTGCAAGGGTATACCAACTTCGGTTTACCGAAGTTAGCTTTCTTTCTCGTTTTCCTTAAGTTTGCCACAATAGTGAAAAGTCGTTAAAACTAGGGTGAATCCAAGAAACAACATTTTTTAATATTAAAAACAAATTTAGAATAAAAATTGGTATGCACTTTTATTAGCATACTATCAGTTAATTTGTTAAAAAAAAAATTTTATTTTGGACGAATCCGCAATCATATAATGAACCACAGGCCCTGAAAGTTAAAAATTCGTAAACCTTCAAAGTGCGGCTTTTTTGTGGCGCTGACTGTACATATGGTACATACATATGTATATTATTGCACAGGCGGCCACAAGTTGGATTCGAAGGACCAAAAATGTTGATGTCGGGGCCTAATAAGCTGGTGTCCCAAATTCCCAGAAAAAAAAGTTGGTAGATTGAAATGGGTGATCAGATAATGGAGCTCGATGTGTCTTCTCGCTTCGGGGTTTTATTTTAGATTAAGTTTGTATACAAAAATATGGCGACTTCGTGCCCGCCTCGGAACCGGGTAAAAGGTACATTTTGTACATAGTGATGCCCACCTGGAGTTATTGCTGACCCCCTTTTTTCAGCATAAACATAAATATTATGTGCAACTTTCGCTTCTCTAAGAACGCATAAATATACGTTATTTTGGAAGTAAATTACTCGAGGGCTTCCCGAACAGTCGGTTTTTTTTATAGCTTCGGGTCCGTGCAATCGTCGCTTCTCTTAGAATTTGCGTTCTATCCGAAACCAGCATTTATTGTTGTTTTTTATTCTCTGTCTCGTTCATATAAGTGCAATCATCGGTTCTCTTAGAACCTTTTTACGTTCATTATTTCGAAAACCAGCATTTTGAACGAAAATAATAGAATAAAAAAGGAAAGAAACGCACAAACAAAAAAGAAGAAAAGAGAATGAAAAAACACGCGCTTGGGTTTTTCGTTTTCTTTGTTACTTTTTTTTTACTTACTTTTTCTTACTTTACTCAGTTGCATTAAGAAATTTGCTTGAGGCCGTTGTGGAATTCATTTTAATACATATACAAGGTAAGAAAAACATATCTATTATTACATAGTTAATTCATTTCAGTTTCAGATATATTAATAAAATAAGATTTTCAGATTTCATTTATTTATAAGTCATTATATTATAACATTTTTATTTCAGATAATATTTGCGTTTTACGGTGAGTGTTTATAATATTACTTTCCCATTTATTATTTTTATAACGTTAATTAATTATTTTATTAAAAAACATTATTATTACTTTCAATATAATTGCGGGATTTTTTTACCAATCACATAAAAGATTTTAATATACAATTAAATTACCCTTCATATATTATATGTACATTTCAAAATGAATAAAATACATATTTTAAAATATATATTTTTTTTTGTTTTAATGGTTTTTAATGCATTCTTTCCAAACGGTTCTTTATGTATGCTGCAGTTGTGTTCTTAATTGCTTCCTTCATAACAGTTCTTTAACTGTTATCAATGGGTTATTTTAAAGCGGAGAGATACATTCTTACAGAACCTAACGGTTGATGTATGCTGCAGATGGGTTATATAACGATTCTTTTAGAAACTAAAGTTGGAAGCGAAACCCGAAGATTGCCGAAGTGTAATATACGTTATTTATATGTTGCGAAAGAACTGTTGCAGCATACAAAA